>VNJQ01003291.1:0-10141 GCA_008042515.1 Drosophila truncata | reverse complement strand
TGCACTATGGTCCAGCCGACCACTTTGGTTGGCCAAAATCCATTTTTTAAAAGTTAAACAAATCAATTGATTTTGGTATGGATCGATTGGAAATAGAGTGACCATCAACGTGTCACAATCAAAATCTTCATAGGTGGCGCCACTTTCTCGCACGGAGCGGTTAAAGTCAGCAGTTTCTTCGCAAGCTAGCAGACAAGGAAAAAGCGTGAAAATTTAGACAATTCTTAAACTAAAAAAACTTAACAAAAAATAAGAACTTGATAAATCTATAAAAAGAGTTTGAATCAATGGGGTTTGTACTATATATTTAATGTTGTAAAATGTTCATAGTCGTTGTAATGTCTTTGTAGTTTGGTTTTAAAGTGTGTCGCCTTAAAAAAAATTTTTTTTGTTAAAACCTAATGTTTAAAAAGGTAAAAGTAGTGAATGTCACCTAGTTTCACCTAGAGACCTATTGTGTGTTGTAGAGTATTTAATTCTTGTTCGATTGCATATAGTCTGTAATGCCACTTTTGACCACATTTCTTGAAATTTTCAATGAAAAATTACCTTATTTTGTATGAAAATGACATCTCAAATGCGTTAAAAGTGTCTTTAAACTCATGAAAACTGGGAAATATCCTATAAAAACTATAAAATATTGTAATTCAGATAAAATACAATGTAAAACCAAAATTTTAAATGGTAGGAAGATTTTATAAATAATTTTTCATTGAATTAAAGGCAAAAACAGCACTATATTCCTTTTTTTCGTAAGAAAACTATAGGTATTCCTGATCCGATTTCGATAAAATTTTTAAAATGTAGTTAAAATAGCATTATCTTTATGTAACCAAATTTTTATGGATTTATCTCAAAAATTTTGTTTTCGTTTCTATGAGGGCTATAGGATATAGTTTTCTGATCCGGATAATTTTGATCCAGTATCATCCTATAAGCACAAAATGACGATTGGTAAAGTTTCAAGTTGATATCTTTTAAAATTACGGAGTTATTAATTTTGGCCGAAAAAAGTGGTCCGCTGGACCATAGTGCATTGCTGTGGCTGTTGTTGCTGTTGCTGTTGCTCTCGGACTCTGCTTATCTGCGCCAAATTTGCACAGTCATTGTCAGGACTGGAGGTCCTGGACTCGCCAGAATCTCCTCTCGAAATTCTCCATCCTTTCGTTCTTGCTCTCTCTCCCCTTTGTTCGCACTTTTTGCCAACTTTGCATATGTGCAAATAATTTAGCATCCCAACTACGGAGGCAAAAACAACAACATCAGCAGCAGGAGCAGGAGCAGGACCAGGAGCTAGGACAACAGCAGCCAGGACAATTGTGGATTTACTCGAGATTAGGGATCTTTGTTAGTTGGTCTGCGGGTCTGTTTGTTTGTCTACTGCTTTGCTGGCCAAATAAAAATTATAGTTTGCCAACGACTCGCCGAGAGGGTTTCAATGTTACTGGCAGCAGTTGCTTTTTTGCCAAAGGACAACTTGCCCACTGGTTTAGGACAAATACAATTTGGCTGTGTAGACCAACGAGTTTTTGGACCAACTCCAAAGGATGATGATGGCCCAGCTGGCTTGTCCAAGAGAGTGTGATGGAACAAATGTGGTGCTGATGGTTATGTGATGGGAATGCCTGGCAGGACAATTCTCGAAATAGGAAATATAAGTGTTTATTGCATTAAAAATAATGCGATTTGGCCAGCTTAGGGAAGCTAGATTCAATATGTGAACCAATTTGGGAAACTAATTGCGTCTGAGTTGTTGCAGATGTCTTTAAACATTTTTTACATATTTTATAATAATATTAAAGCCACTATTAAGACCCAAAACCTTTTTGTCTGCTCACTAATTAACCTCCTTGTTGACTACTCTAAATTCAATGACCATATCTCCTTCATATCTCAAGGAGTCCCTTTTTTTAAAGCCAAGCAGCGTGAAAGGACTGCCAACCGAGAATCCTTTGGCTCTCCTTTAGCACTCCTTTGGCTTATTTTTCTTTACATTTTCCTTGTGTGGATTTTCGCACCCTTTCCTTTTCAGGTTCATCATTCCGTAAGCCGTCGCCGCCGCCTCGAGAGAGCTTTTCTTCGGCTCCCGGGGAAAATCGTGTGAAGTCAAAAGTGTCTCATCGCTGCTTATCTATATAGCAGAAATTGGCTGCTCCAAGTTCGACGAGGCGGGCAAATATGAAAACTTTTGGTGCAGCCAAGCGAAATTCCTAGCTCCATTTTTTCCCTTCTCTGCGAAAAGGGATTCCAAAGGCAATCTCTCATCTTTATCTGCATCGCGGCGCTGGAAAAGATGAATGCAGCTTTCAGTGCCTTTTCTACCACATATGCGACTCAACACTTCAACTTGTGCCAAATGCATAAAAATGCGGGGGCCACGGGGACTATGAAGGCTGCCACAAAGATGAAGAACGAAGCTCCTTGACAGCAAAACTGAATTCGGAACAGAGAATAGAAAGCAGAACACAGGCTGCGCAGTGAAAAAATATTTATAGCTGAAAACTGGGTGATATAAAAATTATAGATATTATCTAAGTTTATCTTAAAATTGGGTTTGTATTTGTACATATATACAATTAGTACGTTCTTAACACAATTTACACTATTTAGTTTAAAATGTCTGAAAATATATGTCAACATTGGCTTGACAACTATATTTTATTTATATGCAATTTAAAGTTATAGGTAATGAAGAAGAGATAGCAAGAATTTTCTCAGTATACATTTTATATATCTACCTACCTTCTTTATTATTTTATTCATAAAAATTCCTTAGAAAATACCACCATTGAAATTATGCTCCTTCTTCTCGGTGTAGCTGTAAAGTAGGTCAGTTAAGGGAGTTTCCACAGAGGGACTTAAAGCACATCCTTGCTTATTGTGCAAACAACAAAGTGTTCGTCCATTTTCAACACCCACTCTATGTGTGTGTTTGTATGTTCGGTGTGTTCAGTGTTCGAGGCTTGGGATTCTGGAATAATGGCCGAGGCATTGTAACAACATTTCAAATGCAAAATCCCATTTTCCTTCTAATTGCTTTATCGCTCAACAAGCTGTTGGATGTGTTTCACTCACACTCTCTCATCGCTTCGCTCATTTCTCACTAGGAGACTGCTGACAGGATAATACCAACACACATACACCCTCATCCCACTTTTAGGAGGGTGACTCTATTTATTGGGATATAGAACTTGAAGATCCTTAAACGTGGTTCGCTGTAATCAAAGCTGATCTGAACTGAACGAAGGCATTTTGAAATGATTTTATAAAATGTAATCCTCGAGGTTATTCTATAATTTAAAACACAATGGAAATAAATTAAATAATTACTTTCTTTAGATAATTAACACCATTAATAAAATTTGCCTTTACTGTTTTAAGTTCTAAGCTATATTTTATTAAAAAAACAAAGATTTTTTAGTTGTATTTGTTAAATAATATTTCTACTATCAAATGTGTATATTTTTCTAGATAAAAATCAAAAAGAGCAATACGATAATTTCCAACTTTATTTCTACTGCAAAAATATTTTCCGATCTAAGGCATTGACTCACCCTATTCCTAAGCCCCTTTTTGCAGTTAGCCCCCCTCGCTGTGCTTGTTTACGTTTGGGCTCTGTCAAATATGTTCGAATTTTCTAACGATTACAACTACATCGGACGCCTGCCTGGCCGCCTCAACTGACCTGATTTTCCATTTTTCGCTCTGCTCAGTTTTTGGAACATGTGCTCCTGTTGTCGCAAGACCCTTTAGGGAGCCGACCGACCGCCTGGCTGGGGTTTTGTTTGCTATATGTCCATGTCCCGGGGCTAAACGGATTTGTCCAACCTGCCGGCGTCACAGAGTCAAGGGTTCTGTTACGAACTGCAATCCCTCGATCAAATTGTTTGTTAATTGCAAAAAATTTTCGAAAATTGCGCATATTCTGGCTGTCGGGCTTTGCATCCATGAGCGGAAATAGTGGTGAGTGTGGATGTGGGAGTGAAACTAGGTGTTCCGGGCTCTATTGATCCGGTGCGGTTAATGGCCGCATTTCGCTTTTCGTAACAGTTGTCAGCTGCAGTTTAGCTAATATCGGAGGCAATTTGCTGGATGGCTTTGAAGAGAGGAGAACTGGTAGCTGGACATGGCTTTTGAATGGCCAAAGTCAAAGTGTTAACTGGGGCAACGTTTTAGTTATGGCAGGGCAGAAGGCTAGGTAATTTACTTTTATGTTAAATTTTAACTAGAAAGTTAAGCTCTTAAAAAAATAAATAAAAGGTTTGAGGGGTGTATAATGATGAAAAACCCCTTTATTTTGAGGAAATAAGCCTGTATAATATAGAAGAAATTAGAGAAGAAAAGAAGAATTCAAATATTTATTTTTGTAAAATATTTCAAGAGATTTAACACTTACAATTAGTAACTCTACAGTTTTTAAACAACGTTCATGGAAAATATATACAATTGGTCATTAAATTATGCTATACTATACTATATTATCTCTAACCCTCTTTCAAAATACCCTTAAGTACCTAGTCATCGCCCTAATAAACTCATTATTATCATTATAAAAACCATTCATCACTCAACTCCTCTCAGCATTTGCTAAAATCATTATAGAACCCGCATATCACATATTTCCTGTCCTATATGCTAACCAATAATTGAAATGTCAAATCCCGGCTAATGACAAATGTAAAAGCCAAAAAACTTCTATAGCAGCAACCGAGCAGAACCCCTTAAGAAATTAATAAATGACAAAGATTTTAGCACTTCGGAGACAGAACTGCTATAAAAACACAAGTGACAAGTGTGGCAGACACATGTGAATGAGATTTTCGGGTAGCCGAGGAGAAATCTGAAATGTAGTGGGAATTTTGACACATTTGACAGGCAGGCAGCGGGGTCTTACTGTAAGTAAGCGGCCATTTGATAGCCTCATTAGTGCTGAGCCACCGCAGAAGGAGCCTTCCAAAAGTGGCTGTCAAAGTGCTTAAGGCGGCTCCGATTCCTTGAGCTGTTTTGCGTAACACAAAACCGAAAGGATATCGACCATGACGCAGACGGGGCAGCCGTCATGCGATACACGACCCCCGCTAGAGTCCCTGCTATAAATATATCAGGCCAGAGGTAGGCGTATTATCCTCAAAAAAAAAAGAATATATAAATTATAACCACAACCAAAACCGAAACACCGAACACAAAACACAACACAGAAGTGGGTTGGTCCCCCACAAATTCAGAGGCTGACACAAACTTGGCTCCTCGCTCGGGGGCATTTAGTCATATTGAAACATTAAAAAAGTCAACACCCCCGCATGGGAAACTAACAAACAGAACTTGACCGTATGGCTTTGGGGTTTCTGGTTATAATAAACAAGTCAAGGGGTAGTCATAGCCACAGGCCCAACTCCAAATGAATAATATAGGACAGGAAATCTGGAACAGTTGCTGGTTAGTTGGGGAACATGAAAAGCCCTCTGTGTTGTGTAAAGGAAATTAGAACATCAGAGAGAGCCTCACTGGGGTCCAAGGCTACTCTATATACTATGGAAAATATTAATTTAATATAAAGAAGAAGTAGTAGAAGATCTAAAATTTCTTATATTCATAGAACTACTCGATGTCAAAGGTAATAAAATAATTTATCAACTTTCGTATGATCTTATTTTAATGATTTTTTTACTGCTATTCAAACTTAGTTTATTTGCTTTATATACAGATTTTATTTACATGTTAAATATATATTTATAAGAAGCCTTATACTTCTGATCCTTATCGCCCAACCGCAACTAAACGTTTGTAACACGATCATTGCTATCGCATACTCCTTGGCTTGGTCCTTATTATTTTTGGGGACTTGGAACCGGCAGTACTAAATGCCCAGGGCAGCCATAAAAATGTCAAAAATTTCTATGTATTCATAAACACATGTGCCACAGAATGATAGAGAGAGAGGGGAACCCATAGTCGATGGCAAGCGACCCCAAGGAGAAACCCAAAACCCCAAAACACGCCAACGCAATTCGACCACAAAGTTGTCCAGGACACTCCACACTTCACTCCATATATCTTGACATGTGTGTGTGTATGTGTATAGTCTATAGCATATATGTATATGAAGTGTACATAACTTAAACATCGCAAACCCAAATGTCCATATGTGCATTTAACATGCAAACGAAAGGACTTTGGCGTGGGGGCAAGGCGGGTCTCGAATTTCCGGTCAAGCAAGTGAATCCTTACAGCCAAACGAGGAGGAGCATTTCATATTTTTTCATGTTTTTTCTTAGGTCCTTAGGTTGGCTTGCTTTTTATTTTTTTGGTTTCCTTTTGCCTGACGCCCACAAAATTTCTGCTAAATTAAATTATAAATACGGGCAAAAAGTCGAGGATAAAGTGGCAGGCTTGGAGGCAGAGGAACCGGGGTTCCATTATGATTCATGGCCATGTCTGGTCTGGACTACCCCACTTCCTGCGTTAGTTAAAGCTTGCCAAAGGATGTCGTCGCCCGCTCAGTAGCCTTTGGCCAAAGTGCGTGTCAAATTGGAGAGGCGAGCCATTCAATCCTTTGACAAGTCTGCATAGTTTTCGGTCCCGATATCCTTGACGTTGTGCCCGAGCATATTTCGGTTGTTTGCCAGTCGGGATTTGTGTGCTTTGTGGGTTGATTTGGGTCGCCCTCCTCAATGGGGTTGTTTAGATAAGGCCGATGATGTGGGCTGATTGTTTTCAGATAGCTTATTTTGGTTTATTTTGATAAAAATAAAGTTATGAGAGAAAGGAAAACTAGCTTAAATCTAAGAATATTTCTTACTTTGGTGAGGTTGGATATTAAATCTGGATAAATTTTTAAAGTCTGCTTTTAAAAAGGAAAATTCTACAATTTCTTTGTCATTTATTTCAAAAGAAATTTGAATTTCCTATATTGATATAAATATAAATTTCAATTCGTAGTTCCTTTGAATTTAATTCTTCGATAAAATCAACCATATTTCCGCCTTAAAAATAAAACAATTAACATATTCACAACATTTACTTACCTTGGCTATTGTTTCCTTTCCCAAAACCCAATTTTCGTGCCAATTGCCAACAAAGTGAGCAAACAGGATCATCGCCTGGCTATGGACTCTGGGCCTTAATCCTTCCACTCCATTGTGCGTGGGCACCTCAATCAACATTGAAAGGGCACCTCAGAAAACCAACACCCCCGCCAGGAAGTGAACAATTTTCGCACCAATTAATCAAATTAAACGAGGACATTCGGGGACGTAGAGGGAAAAAGGGCTAAAAGGTTAACATTTGACAAAGTTAATTGAAAATTTTGCGGTCGTAGGTTATCGTTGGAATAGGGGAAAACGGATAAATGTCGTGGGTGCAGCTGCAAGGATTTTAAAATGCAGTCCCTGGGTCTCCTCCTGGGATCAGGCTCACGCACTGCGGCAGGACAATTACGCAGACGATTAGGCACGCCGCTAAAATCCAGAGACACTGAGACAGCAGCAGAAACAGCAGAGCAGCCAGGACAAGGACCTCGCCAGTAGAGCCTCGCCGTCCTCCATCCTCCACTTGGGATCTGCCAAGTTTTATCAGCTGCAAAACAGTTGCCATTGAAATGGCGCAGAAAGTCGTTAGATAGATGGCCAGGAAGGAAAACAACAAGAGGAAAAAAATAAAGGAGCAGCCAAGGAGTCGAACAAAGGACCACAAAACCCATAACCCCAAACCCCGGTCAATCCGCAGACCCATTCCGTTGCCACGCCCGCGCTCTGGAAATCCAGAACCCACCGCCACTGCTGCTGCTGCTCTCGTTTATAGAAAAAACATTGCGAAAATTGCTTTACAACTGATTAAACATTGAGCGGAACGCGCGGCACGTTTAAATTTGGGTTAAATAGATTATATGAACTGGAAGTGTTATGAAATGATGTGCTCCGCCAGCCGTAGATGTGCTGCTCCCTGGTAATCGGCTCTCTGAGATACCTTAGAGTGGGCTGGGGATATTGGTTGTAGTTTAAGAATTCATAAATTAAGAAATAATATACTAATAATATAATATAATAATAATATTTCCAATTTTAAGGCCATTGTCCTTATTATTTCTCTTATTTAAAGTTATTAAAGATTTTAGCCTTGTGAAACGTGTTGAAAATGGATAAAATGAGATAAGCTATTTTGTATTAAACTATTTATACAATTTTATTTGGCCTTGCAACATATGAAAGAAAATAAAATAAATTAATTAAACTGAAGTAAAGAGGTTTTTTTTAATTAAATACTTACTTATTTTTAATAAATTATATCTCCAAACTGTATCAAAAGGAGTATCTCCTCTTCGTTTCTCTGCATCGTCATCCTCCTCTATTTTATTTTGCTATTCCCGCACTGTTGCTCAGCTCAGCTCAACAGGACAAGACACGGATCCTGCTCCAGCTACATCTTCAGTTCGTGGTCCTTGGGCGTGCCGCACAGCTGCGGCGCCTTTTTTCACGCTCGAAGGGTGCAAGTTAATGGCCGGATTCGATTTGGCCGTGTAGATGTTAACCACAGTTAAGGATTTTCGGGTTTCTCGGGTTTCTTTTATTCTCTCGCTTAGTGAGCAGGACCTGGGTTAATGTGACCTTGGCTCTTGTCGTCCTGCGAAAATGTATTTCAATTCAATTATCCTTACGCTAAACACTCAATACTTTTACAGCCTCATGCAGATATATATCCCATGCATCGTAGAGCATGATTAATGAAGTCTTAAACCGCGAATCCGATACTCATTTTTCCGGGCTGTTGAATGGCGGATGGCGAAGGAATCTGGCGGAGTAAACTTTTAAATTCCCCCAACGTTTTGCCATTAATATCGCATTTATCAATATCACAGTTTTTCATTTTGTCGTCCGGTAAAACGTATTTCTCTCTATTCATCCCATTTACCCATCCCATCCCTGTCCCCATCGCAACTCCATTTTCCCCCTTACCCAGCCGTTTTCCCAGGATCTCTGGTGCAATTTTCTTCGCAGTCAGTGTTTGCCAGGACCTAAAGGAAAAGGAGAAAAACCCATTTCCATTATACAATGCCACATTTCTCTTTTCCGGTTTATACCGTTTAGATCGATTGCATTTTATAGTTTGTTTTAATGTTTTTTTTGTCCTCCTTCGTCCTGTCCTTTGTGATTGCAGCAGGAGGCTATTGGAGAATAGAAGGAAGGAAGCCAGGATGCCACAGGACGAAATTGTCTCCAGTACGAGGCGGTGGACTCTCATACCGGTTGTTTTCGGCCGCCGGAAGCGCTACAAAAAATACATTCCCTCCTCCAGTCGGTCTGGAAAAATTATTTTATTACTTCCCTCGTCGCTCAGTCTCCTCAGACTCTCTGTGTCTCAGTCTCCTGATTCATTTAAGGCGAATATAACTTCCGTTTTGCCCGCACATACATACAATGGTCCATTGTCCTCCTGACTCCTTGTCCGAGCATCAAAAGATTTTAAGTGTTTCTTTGCCCAATTTCTGCTTCAATTTCGTCTTGATTTTTATACCCTTGCAGGGTATTATAGTTTCAGTCAGAAGTTTGCAACGCAGTGAAGGAGACATCTCCGACCCTATAAAGTATATATATTCTTGATCAGCATCAACAGCCGAGTCGATCTAGCCATGTCCGTCTGTCAGTCTGTCCGTCTGTCCGTCTGTCCGTCTGTCCGTCTGTCCGTCTGTCTGTCCGTTTCTACGCAAACTAGTCCCTCAGTTTTAAAGCTATCTGAATGAAACTTTGCAGTTAGTCTTCTATATACTCTCACTCGTAAATATGTCGGAACGGGCCGGATCGGACAACTATATCATATAGCTGCCATAGGAACGATCGGTAAAACTTTCGAAAAAAAATTATAACTTTGGTAGTTTTCAACAAAACTCCACCAAATTTGATATTTGGCCATTAATTATTAATTTAGAATTTTGGTTTCAATTTCATGAAAATCGGACGACTATATCCTATAGCTCTCATAGGAACAATCAGAAAAAAATAAAAAAATTCATAACTTCGCTGTTTTTTAACATATTTTCATCAAATTTGAGATTTGGCCACTTAATATTCTTTCAGAATTTTAGTTTTAATTTCATGAAAATCGGCCGACTATATCCTATAGCTGCCATAGGAACAATCAGGAAAAT
>VNJQ01003276.1:11319-21781 GCA_008042515.1 Drosophila truncata | reverse complement strand
TCATAGGAACAATCAGAAAATAATAGAAAATATCCTAACTTCGCTGTTTCTCAACATATTTTCATCAAATTTGAGATTTGGCCACTTAATATTGTTTGAGAATCTTAGTTTTAATTTCATGAAAATTGGCCGACTATATCCTATAGCTGTCATAGGAACAATCAGAAAAAAATAAAAAAATTCATAACTTCGCTGTTTTTTAACATATTTTCATCAAATTTGAGATTTGGCCACTTAATATTCTTTTAGAATTTTAGTTTTAATTTCATGAAAATCGGACAACTATATCATATAGCTGCCATAGGAACGATCGGAAAAACTTTCGAAAAAAAATTATAACTTTGTCAGTTTTCAACAAAACTCCACCAAATTTGATATTTGGCCATTAATTATTAATTTAATTAATTTAATTAATTAATTTATATCCTATAGCTCTCATAGGAACAATCAGAAAAAAATAAAAAAATTCATAACTTCGCTGTTTTTTAACATATTTTCATCAAATTTGAGATTTGGCCACTTAATATTCTTTTAGAATTTTAGTTTTAATTTCATGAAAATCGGCCGACTATATCCTATAGCTGCCATAGGAACAATCAGGAAAATAATAGAAAATATCCTAACTTCGCTGTTTCTCAACATATTTTCATCAAATTTGAGATTTGGCCACTTAATATTGTTTGAGAATCTTAGTTTTAATTTCATGAAAATTAGACGACTATATCCCATAGCTGCCATAGGAACAATCAGGGTAATAATAAAAAATTCAGAGTTTCGCTATTTCTCAAAATATTTTAATCAAATTTGGGAATTGACCACTTATTATTGTTTCAGAATTTCGACTTTAATTTTATAGTTCAATTGCAATCTGCAAGGGTATATAAACTTCGGCGAACCGAAGTTAGCTTCCTTTCTTGTTATAAATGTTGCCATTTATTATTATTTCAGAATTTTGGTTTTAATTGTGTAGTTCAATTGTAATCTGAAAGGTTATATAAACTTCGGGAAGCTGAAGGTTTTTCTGGTTTTTTCTTTAAGCACTTAGACATTAATATATTTTTTCTTATTTCCATATTATTTTCAGAGTTTGAACGCACACATTACCCCGATGTCTTTGCTCGCGAACGCTTGGCGGGAAAGATTGGCTTACCGGAGGCCAGGATACAGGTTTGGTTCTCCAATCGCCGTGCCAAATGGCGTCGCGAAGAGAAACTTCGTAATCAGCGAAGAACGCCGAATTCAACAGGAGCCAGTGGCACCTCATCGTCCACTTCTGCAACAGCTTCCTTAACAGATAGTCCAAATAGCTTGAGTGCTTGTTCTTCTCTGCTTGGAGGAGGAGTATCAGTGGCAGCAGGAGCCCCAAATTTGTCCTCACAAAATATCTTGGCCTGCAACACAGCACCTGGTGTACCTGAGAGTACCGATAGCCCAACGCCCACAAATTTGCATCAAAGATCTAGTGCAAGCTCTGCTGACAACACCCAAGGACGCAGCAATGAAGACTGTAGAGGTGGTGGCGACACTTGTTCACCCTGTCCTCCTGGAATTTCCGGCCAGCCACATCACCAAAACAACATTTCTCCTCATTTACATGCCCATGCCCATGCGCTGGTTCCTACCATATCGCCGCGATTAAGCTTCGGGGGCTCCATGAGTGCCATGTACTCCAATATGCATCATACATCGCCTTTGTCCATGAGCGATACCTATGGGTAAGAGTTTTGATTATTTATTTTAATATTTACTTGCAAAAACAAAAATCGTACTTGAAAATCTTGTAAACGTAAATACTAAAATAAAAATGTTATATACTAGTAATAATATTTTAAAATAAATTAAATCTTCAGATCGGTTGGACCCATGCCTAGCTTTAACCATTCTACTGTTGTCGGATCATCGCTTGCACCACCAATATCGCCAATATCCCAGCAGGGGGGCGATCTAACATCTACTTCTCTGTATCCTTGCCATATGAACCTACGACCGCCGCCACATCACCATCTAGTTACGAATGATGGTAACTCCCACGTAGATTCCAGAGGAAATTGTAGTGGATCATCAGGGGGATATGAGGCACTGTCTGCCTATGCTTTGGCACCACCCCCAATTCCATGTTCGAACAGCGCATCATCTTCTAATTTCTCCGGAAGCTCTCCATCATCCCTCGCCGCCACTGTCACCTCGGCCCATCATCATCATCATCATTCCACTATGGAATCCCGTCACTCTCCAACCTGTGGATCCAACTCCAATCACCTGGGTATTAGCCATACTTCTGTCTTTGCCCCGGATTCAATTTCCCCTAGCGTGTCTCCATACATGAGCTACAACTATGCAGCAGCCGCGGCTTCTGCTTCCTCTACTGCCAATGGGGGGGTGGTGGCAACGCCTGTTTCTGGGGGAAACGTATCCTCTGGAAAGCAACAGTTCTTCGCATCCTGCTTTTATTCACCTTGGGTTTAGGTTTAGATATAATTATAGGAAGCCTCTAGAATCCACAAAAAGGTCATAAAAATAATAAATCGAATTTACATATCTCTTAAATAAAAATATAAAGAGGTTGTAGAACAAATTGTGTCACTCCGCCCACTAATTCATAATCCTAGAAAGCACAGAATATGATTGGTGTCTAAATTAAATTATTTACAAGTATAACGAAAAACGAGTAGGAAAAATAAAGTCGAATGTAACTGCGAGTACTGGGATACCGGTACCGAAAGCATTGTGGGTGACATTAAAAGGAAAATAGAATTGGATAATTTCTTTGTCCAATTTATAAAAAACTTCTTCAATAATTATTCAATATCAATTACTCTTATTCCTGTGAATACTCTTTGGTTTAATTTTTTATGACTTTTGGGGTGGGGATGCCTCTTTCTGCCAATTACAATTCTCAGTTAGAACTTAAACTCCAATACAATTTTACCCTATGGGTACAGGGTAGAGCTGGATAAATATCGAAATTTATACCCTTGCAGGGTATTATAATTTCAGTCAGAAGTTTGCAACGCAGTGAAGGAGACATCTCCGACCCTATAATGTATATATATTCTTGATCAGCATCAACAGCCGAGTCGATCTAGCCATGTCCGTCTGTCCGTTTCTACGCAAACTAGTCCCTCAGTTTTAAAGATATCTGAATGAAACTTTGCAGTTAGTCTTCTATATACTCTCGGTCGTACATATGTCGGAATGGGCCGGATCGGACGACTATAACATATAGCTGCCATAGGAACAATCGGTAAATTAAAAAAAAAAAAAATTATAACTTTGTCAATTTTTGATATATTTGATATTTGGCGATTAATTATTATTCCAGAATTTTGATTTAAATTTTAAATTTATGATTTAAATTTTATGAAAATCGGAAGACTATATCCTATAGCTGTCATAGGAACAATCAGGAAAATAATTTAAAAAAATCATAACTTCGCTGTTTCTCAACATATTTTCATCAAACTTGAGATTTGGTCACGTAATATTATTCCAGAATCCCGTTTTAAATTTCATGAAAATCGGACCACTATATCCTATAGCTGCCATAGGAACAATCAGGAAAATAATAGAGAAAATCATAACTTCTATGTTTCTCAACATATTTCCATCAAACTTGAGATTTAGTTACGTAATATTATTTCAGTATTTGCTTTAAAATTTCATGAAAATCGGACGACTATATTCTATAGCTGTCATAGGAACAATCAGGAAAATAATAGAAAAAATCATAACTCAGTTGTTTCCAAACATATTTTCATCAAATTTTAGATTCGGCCATTCAATGTACTTCTAGAATTTCGTTTTTAATTTTAAAATTCAATTGCAATCTGCAAGGGTATATAAACTTCGGCGAGCCAAAGTTAGCTTCCTTTCTTGTTTTATTTATTTCCGTTTTATTAGCCTTTGAAAGGTGATAAAACAAGCAATTTTTGATACTTTGAGCGCGATTTTCTCAAAAGAGATCTTTCAGAATCAGCCGCTTTTAATCTCCGTATAAAAAATTCAAATTTTGTCGACCTGTGTAATCGAAGTTTTTGGTAAACAATTTTTTTAAGCAATTTGTGGAAAAATTAACAGAAGCAGAAATAAGGAATTTACCCATATATACAAAACATTAAAAAAAATGAACTGAAAATTAAAAAATAAAGAATACTGAGTCTGATCCTTCAGACATATTTTAAACTTTTGTTACATTTTTTTGTAAATTCTCATATCATGTCATATTTAAAATACCGTAAAAGAAATTTCCATGTCTTTTTTATTTAAAAAGCATCGATGTATCGATACCCATACTTTCTCCAGCTTTACATTGTACCCTATGAGTACCCGGTATACAAATGAGAAGAAGTAATGTTATCGTAAAAATATTTTCATAGTAGTTCTAAGATTTAGTTAGAAGAATTTGGTAAGTATTTGATGTACATGTGTTCTATGTATTTAGGAATAATACCAAGTAAGTAAATGCGAATTATTAGTACCTAACAACATACAATTTTAAATTTTTTTTATTTATTAAATTATTATTAATAATAACAGAGTGCGACAAAATTAGACTTTTTTGTGCGTTCTGGATGAATGAACACTTACAGATTCGGATTCAGCGTGTGAAAATCTAAAGAAAGTGTTCGTTCATTCAGAACGCAAAAATCGTGTCTGACTGTGTAATGTAAGACTGTGTAGGTGCAACGTAGAATTACAGCAGTGTGTTAAAATGTATATATATCAGGGATCGTAAATAATGATTATCGGTCAAATTTTAAAATAAAAAAATAAACCACTTAGAATCGACCTAAAAAAATAAAAAAATCCTGTGAATCCTTGTTGGCTAATCATTTCCGGCATGATTTTTATATTTGAGAGTTTTATGATATTTATCATAAATATATAATAAATATCAAAAATATAAAAATCTTTTTAAGCAAAAAAATAAAAATCAAAAATAATTATTATTATTGATTGAAAAAAATAAAACTCAAAAATAATCATTATTGACGAGTTTTATTTTTTTCACTCAAACATAAAACTCTTTTGTTGATTTAAAGGGGTTTATGCTTACTTTTTGCCAATTTTATTGCATGTACTTATAGAGCACATCCAAATGATCAATTGTGCGCTATGGGTTTGCCACGCCTCCCTTTGCATCCCGTGAAATAGGGAAAAGAGTGTACACACACAAGCATTCATAGTCATATTGATTTATATAATATTACTCAATTTTAATCATTATTAATGATACAAAAAATATAAATCAATCTGTAATCATTATCATGTGATTTTTAAAATAAAACTTATAATGGTTGCGTTCACCAGAACAACATGATCACTGATCACTGATCCCTCAGGGATCGGTGATCATGTTGTTCTGGTGAACGCGTATGATCATTACGCCGTCTCAAAAAACATCGGCTTGGAACCTATCGTTATCTTCCTGCTTCCCGCCAACATTGATTTGAATTTGCTTATAAGATAATTGAAATAAACAACAGTAACCATAACTAAAAAGCAACTGGAAACATTTTAAAATATTCCTTAAATTGTCCAAGTAATAGTTTTTGACCAGAGACCTCATAAAAAAATTTATTGCTAAATGTGGTGCCTTATTTCATTGAAAAGGCGTGCTGTCAAATTTATTTCATCCTAATAAAGCACTGTAACCTTCATTCTTGCTTACAAAAACGTAATATTAATTATATAAATAATTACCAATTCGTTAACATTAAGTAATTATAATGACTGACCACTGCTTTCATTAAAAATAATTTATTTTCCCTTTAGTTACGTTCTTTTTCTCTATTTTTCTTTTCGATAATTCAACCATCGATATAATCCATCAGTATCGCGAAAAGGTAGCGGACTATTTTTACGATCCCTTTTTGGTGATCATGTTTACTAAAATCTTGCAAAAAATTAGGGATGACACGCACTATCGATAGAAATCCATCAGTGATCAGTGATCTTGTTGTTCTGGTGAACGCAACCAATGTTTACGTTCCCTGATATATATCGATATAAATATCATATAAACATGATTTAAGCATGATTAAGCAAAACAATATATTCATATTAGTCAACACTGTTCTTAGTGTTTCGCTCGTTTCAGCTCTCTTCTTCTTAAAACAACCGACGTGTTTTTGTGGATCTCAGTGCTAAAGCACAGTATCCAGACAAGAAAACGTTTCGCAGCGGAACAAAATGTTTAATCTTTTGAAGTGTGACCGCTGTTCGTCGGCATTTTTCGAGGGCAAATGATGCATGCATACTTTCTTGAAACCCGCATAATTTAAAACTTAGGGCATGTCTAGAATTTAATGCTTTGTTTTGAAAAATAAGTGTCCCCAAGCAAATGGCATGCATTCTAGCGACGCAACCTCCATTGGACAGCTCCCTGATGTGATAATATAACAGCAATCTAGAACACCTGTACAAGGAAACCGCATATTTGAATGTGGGTTTTAATTAGCATGGATGAATCGGTGTCCGGTTCAGGAAAGAGCAAGCTCAGGCTTAATTATTTATTATTTATATTTTTATTATTCCTTTTCAGGTCCTCCCCTCATCTTCGCCAATTAATATAATTGCCCAAATCCAAAAATACAAATTTGCCTCTGCCTTAATTTAATTATATAAACTGAATTTACTCTTATAAACTCTATAAAACTAAATTATATAAACTGAATTTACACTTATAAACTAAATGCGACGTTTCCACGCATTTCTCTTTATGGATCGATCCATAATTTGAAATATATAAAGGAACTGCGAGAGACAGAGCGAGAGGCATAGGGTTGAGAACAGCCTGTTTTATTAAAATTTTTATTCTTTTTTGCACCCGCTCTGGAAATACTAAAAAAATCTCTTAACGCCACACACTTTTTTAGTATATTTGTTTTCGTTTCTGGATACCGACCTTTCAAACGGCCGCTCGGGAACAGCTGTTCTCAACTATTTGCCTCTCGCTCTCTCTCACGACTTAAAAACGGTGTTTTCGTGTCTGGATACTGTGCTTAACAAAAGAAGAAAACAAAATAAAATACATGTCTAAGTTATTTGGCGTATAAATAATTCACCGATAGAGATCAGCAAGACAGAAAAACAGCAAAACAGCTGATTAGCAGCAGGGCGATAAGAAAGCAGAAGCGATCTCAGCAGAGTAAATACCAAATGTTGTGACGATTAACAAACTAGTAATATTAACAAACTAGTAATCTAGTCACTTACCAGATTGAGCTAAAAACTTTTTCTCTAAATATATTTAGTCCTAAATAAGAAGATTATTTAGCAATGCTGGTAGAAACATAGGTTGCGTTCACCAGAACAACATGATCACTGATCACTGATCCCTCAGGGATCGGTGATCATGTTGTTCTGGTGAACGCGTATGATCATTACGCCGTCTCAAAAAACATCGGCTTGGAACCTATCGTTATCTTCCTGCTTCCCGCCAACATTGATTTGAATTTGCTTTTAAGATAATTTTAATAAACAACAGGTAACAGTAACAAAAAAGCAACTGGAGACAATTTAAAATATTCCTAAAATTGTCCAAGTAATAGTTTTTGACCAGAGACCTCATAAAATAATTTATTGCTGAATGTGGTGCCTTATTTCATTGAAAAGGCGTGCTGTCAAATTTATTTCATTCTAATGCAGCACTGTACACTTCATTCTTGCTTACAAAAACATAATAATAATTATATAAATATTTATCAATTCGTTAAAATTAAGTAATTATAATGACTGACCACTGCTTTCATTAATAATAATTTATTTTTCCATTAGTTACGTTCTTATTTCTCTATTTTTCATTTCGATACTTCAACCATCGATATAATCCATCAGTATCGCGAAAAGGTAGCGGACTATTTTTACGATCCCTTTTTGGTGATCATGTTTACTAAAATCTTGCAAAAAAATTAGGGATGACATGCACTATCGATAGAAATCCATCAGTGATCAGTGATCATGTTGTTCTGGTGAACGCAACCATAGAAGTTTTTGAATATCGATCTTTCGATATTTTTAAAAAGACAACATTGTTGATCAGTATTCAGTGATCATGTTGTTCTGGTGAACGCGTATGAAATATTACACCGTCTCAAAAAACATCGACTTGGAACCTATCGTTATCGTCAGATGCCGCCAACAATCATCTGATTTTGTGTTTAAAACAACAACTCAAATAGACAAGAGTACGTATATTTCGCTAATTAGAAAAACATAAAAAAAAGAACAAAGTTGTTTGGCGGGAGATTATGGATGGAATGGAGTGCAGTGGAGTTTTTGGGTTTGATATTGAGAAATTGGATAGAAAATTTCGCAACTTGAAGAAAACCTATGACAAGATTAAACAAAAAAAAAATCGCCGCAACGGGGAGCTCCAGAAGATGGGAGCTTTTCGAAGAAATAGAGACAATCTTCGAGGAGGACCTCGCATTGACAGGTGCGCGGGCGTTGAAGACGTTGACACCGAAACCCAGCTGCTAGAGTATACGGTGTTCTTGGAAGACTACCATGAAGAAACTCTTGACGGGCCTCCTCCAACACGAACAACGACGCGGCAGGCGACGACGACACTTCTGATTACTATGTGGCCGTCAACGAAGAGACCAGCCGGAAGAGGAAGGCACAGAAACAAAAAGGACAATATTACCAAAAGAAAGCTGCAATAGAAGTAGACAAGGGGAAAGTCAAGGAGCTTAGGAAATTGAATTTTGTGATAAAAGATAACAATAGGCTGCAGGCAGAAAGAAATGATTTATTAAGACAATTATTAAATAAAGTTACAAATAGGAAATGACAAAAAATTAGGTAATGACATATAATTATGTAATAATTATTAATAATAAATTATCAATCAACGTTTCCCACAGATCTTCAGCACTCATTAGAATAAAACTGTGCAACATGCATGACGCCATAATAATATAGTTCCCAAAACTTGGAGATTGAATATCTAAGTACTTTAATCTTCTAAATTGACCCTTGAGCAAACCAACGGCTTGTTCAATAATGAATCGGATTGAAAAAACTTTGTTATATCTAGCCTGGCTTATACTTAAATTTCCATTATCCCTATAGAGTGTTAATAAAAATGTGCTTAACGGGTAAGCAGAATCACCAATTAAATGTCTATCCGGTATACGCGGATTTTGCTCATCTGCCAGTTTTCTAAATACAGGCTGCTTTATCGGTATATGACATCCATCTATAGCTCCTATTACTCCTGGAATTCCTCCAGATTTAAGCTGAAATACTCCAGCTGTCAACAGTTGCGCAGTAGTTGAGGGCCATTTGATGTACCAGTGTCCAAGTCCAGCTAAAATATCTTTTTCTTCTCATTCTCTATATATAAAAGGGAAAATCTGTTTGTATGATCACTCATAACTTCGTTCCGCACAGAATGACGTAAACATTTGTACTACAACTCATTTTTGCACTCCAAAGGTTATAGGCATGATCTCAATCGAAAGTTTTCGTAGTTTTTTAAAAATAATAAATAAAAATCAGCTTATTTCTTATAAGAAATACATTGCGTTCGATACAGCTGAAACTTGAAATATATAGATTTTTTTCAATCAATTGTCATTGATCAGATTATTGATCATGATGCAGCCTGCATCAAGATAACGCCAAAATTACGTTCGTGGTGTAATGGGAAATCTCTAGATTTATTTAAAACGGAACAGAGGAAATATTGACTTTATTAAGATAACGCCAAAATTATGTTCGTGCTTCACTGGGAACTTTCTAGATAAATAACTTTCTAGATACAAAAACGTTTATCGGGTCGGCTAGACAAAATTGTACTAAGACATGTCTTTCATCAATTAAGTGCGAGACTAAGTCCGCCGGGTCCTCTAGTATACGCAAAATTCAAATATTATGTGACCGTAACTCTTTGAAATGTTAAATCTGTCGTGTTCGGCCGGGTCGGGCCTCTCAAAAAAGATTTTGTTTTCGTGCGGGCCCGGGCCCCAAAATACAGGCCCGCACCCACCTCTACTTTGAACGCGATTTCCTCAAAATAGGTACAAACTTTTGGGTTTAGAAGTAGTAATATACAGACCGCTTTCTTTCACAATCTGCAAGTTTTATTCTCCGTAAGAAAAAAAAAAGGTAAATTTTTGTCGGCCTGTGTAATTAAAGACTCCACGGAATTCTGTTTATTTTATTTATTTTCCCTTTGTTTACGTTCTTTTCCTCTCATTATATGTATCGATATTACAACCATCGAAATAAGCCAGCGGCAATCCATCAGTAGCGGACTATTTTTATACCCTTGCAGAGGGTGTTATAATTTTGGTCAAAAGTGTGCAACGCAGTGAAGGAGACATCTCCGACCCTATAAAGTATATATATTCTTGGTCAGGATCACCTCCTGAGTTGATATAAGCATGTCCGTCTGTCCGTCTGTCCGTCTGTCCGTCTGTCTGTTTCTACGCAAACTAGTCTCTCAGTTTTA
>VNJQ01003276.1:0-11168 GCA_008042515.1 Drosophila truncata | reverse complement strand
AATTCAGATTTTGTACGAATGCTATTGTTGGCAACATAATACGACATACCAAATTTCATAAGGATCGGCCGACTATATCCTATAGCTGCCATATAACTGATTGATCGGAAATGGTATAACTTCGGTGTTTTTAGAGTTAGAGAATTCAGATTTTGTACGAATGCTATTGTTGGCAACATAATACGACATACCAAATTTCATAAGGATCGGCCGACTATATCCTATAGCTGCCATATAACTGATTGATCGGAAATGCTATAACTTCGGCGATTTTAAAGTTATAGAGTTCAAATTTAGTAAGAATGCTATTTTTGGCAAAATACTACGACAAACCAAATTTTATCAGGATCGGCCGACTATAAGATATAGCTATAGATATAATAATATAACTGAAAAATCGAAAATTGCCCATCTTTTGTGTTTTTGAAGATAGAAAAGAAAAACTTCGTACAATTATATATTTGGTCAGTTGATCCGACCTACCAAATTTCATAACGACTATATCTTATAGCTGCCATATAACTGAACGATCGGAAATTACCCAACTTTCGCGTTTTTGAAAATAGAAAGTTTAAACTTCTATTTTCAAATAATTTCGCGTAAAGACCGGCTGATTGCTCCGACCTACCAAATTGAATAAGGATCGGTCCACTATATCCTGTAGCTGCCATATATCTGATTAATCGGTTTTTTTATGAGCGTCGATATATATATTTTTTTAGTATGAACTAGTTGTAATGTAATCCCAGCATTATAAAAAAGGCCAGACGAAAAAGGGTAGATATGTCAAATTCAAATGAAGTATAGGTGTAAAGAATGCATCATATGATTCAATTTGGAAAATATAATTTACAGAATATTCTGCAAGGGTATATAAACTTCGGCTCCGCCCGAAGTTAGCTTTCCTTTCTTGTTACGATCCTTTTTTGGTGATCATGATGACTAAAATCTTGCATCATGATCAGGGATCACACGCGTTCAGCAGACCTATCGATAGAAATCCATCAGTGATCAGTGATCATGTTGTTCTGGTGAACGTAATCATTGATGTCTTCTTCAGCTTTACCTGGTTGTCGAATAGACGCAAGACACTACATAAGGGCAATTCTCTGGAAAGTGCAACTTCGGCCAAAAGATAAAAATTTCTCTAAAATGACTTTTATCAACAAAGTAACATTAACAAGAAAGGAAGCTAACTTCGGCTCGTCGAAGTTTTTATACCCTTGCAGATTACAATTGAACTATAAAATTAAAATCGAAATTCTGAAATAATAATATGTGGCCAAATCCCAAATTTGATTAAAATATTTTGAGAAATAGCGAAACTATGAATTTTTTATTATTACCCTGTTGTTCCTATGGCAGCTAAAGGATATTGGCCCTTCGACTTTTATGAAATTTAAATCGTAATTCTGGAATAATATTAAGTGAGGAAAGCTTCCTTTCTTGTTATCTTTAAAAAAGGTTTTACAACACGTGCAGTATGTATTGGGACATTGTCGTGCTGAAATGTCCAAGGCAAATGATTGAAAAAATTTTCCAATGGTGGAAAAGCTTTTTCAAGGACGTTTAGATACGCTTTTGCATTTATGGTTAAGGATAAGAATTGGAGTTCACAAGTCCCATAGTATGATATGGCTCCCCAAACCATACCTCCGCCTACTCGACTATGTAAACACTCCAATTAATGCGTCTCTTTCCTCAGATCATGAAAATAATAATTGTAGCTATCTGGCCCCTCCAAATTAAACTTTTTTTCATCAGAATAAACTACGCACTTCCACTCGCTACACCATGACATATTGACGCGGCAAAAGGTCAACTGTGCTTCCTTTCGTTTGGGGTTAAGCGGTGGTTTTTTTTTAAGTTTCAAACGTTTAAGATGTTTAGCTTTCGGAATAACTCGCCAAACAGTAGTTTTCCTCGCGTCAACACCTGCTTTTGCCCTTATCTTGCTCACAGTCATAAGAATTTGAGGCTTCCGGCAGGATCGTACGCTTATCTGCGTTGCTAAGAACAATACTTTTGCGACCTTTCATATTTTTATAGCCTTGCAGGGTATTAAAATTTCAATCCGAAGTTTGCAACGCAGTGAAGGAGACATTTCCGACCCTATAAAGTATATATATTCTTGATCAGGATCAACAGCCGAGTCGATCTAGCCATGTCCGTCTGTCCGTCCGTCTGTCCGATTATACGCAAACTAGTCCCTCAGTTTTGAAGCTATCTGAATGAAACTTTGCAGGTAATCTTCTATATGCTCTCACTCCTACATAAGTCGGAACGGGCCAGATCGGACGACTATATCATATTAATGTAAATTTAATCGAAACATTTCCAGACTTCTAATTTTTGTTGGAATAGAGTAAATGAGGAGACGAATAAAAACCAGCAACAATCATTGCATTAGATCAAGCAATTGCGTAGAGATGAACTAGGAGAGATGAATTAATTATGAAAATTTTTGTGTGCTATTCAAGTGAAACGGAGTGTATTTTAAAAAGGGCAAAGTTATCATTTTTTTTCTAAAATTTTTTTGATTGTTCCCATGGCAGCTATATGATATAGTCGTCCGATCCGGCCCGTTCCGACTTATGTAAGATTGAGAGCATATAGAACACTACATGCAAAGTTTCATTCAGATAGATATGAAACTGATGGACTAGTTTGCGTATAATCGGGCAGAAGGACAGAAGGACAGACGGACATGGCTAGATTAACTCCGGTGTTGATGCTGATCAAGAATATATATACTTTAAATCTTTCATCACGTTTCGCTGAAATCCGTTGTTGGACTCGAATTTTCGGAAAGTGACTTTTGGTTTTGTCGCGTGCTAACATGTCAAATTTTTGTAAGTATATTGAAAACGAACAATTGTCAAAAATCGATCTTAGCACCAATTATAGTGCTAACCAAGAGCTATACATTTTAAATTTTATAAAATTTAAATAAAGCCTTGGCGCATGTTTTTTTTATCGAATTCGTACGATATTCGCATTCGACACCAGAGAATTGGCCACATGCAAAATGCATATGGAAAACCCACAATGTTCTGGATGAAATTTGAACTACTTATTATTTAATGCTATTATGTAAATAAATTCGGGTTTTATTGATTAAAGTTTTATTTTTAACGTAATGCATTAAATCACATTAACGACAAACAGTTAGGTTCGCATTGACTGCAGACAAAATATAAGCTTAAACTTTAAATTAATTTACATAAAAACAATAAGGACAGCTAACTATACCCCCCTAGCTTACAATTGTTTTGTGACATGTGAGTAGATGTTGTATTCATAATTATACCCTTACAGGGTATTATAGTTTCAGTCAGAAGTTTGAAAGTTGCAACGCCGTGAAGGAGACATCTCCGACCCTATAATAGAGCAGTAAAACATTGATATTTGAATACATCGATACTTTCGATATTGTTATTTCAAAATATCGTTAACAAAAATAAAGCATAAAATTTATGTTTTTCAATATTTCAAGCATACATTTCGATAATATACTTTAAAATAATTATTAGCAGACGTTAATTATTATTGCAAAACACTTACTTTCCAATATGGAAGAGGTTCTTTATATTCTGAAAGGTTTTGGCTCTCATTATATTGCCTTAGAAGAAAAATTGCGTCAACTCGACTTGTTCGAATTTTTAATTCGGCCTTTTATTGTAGAAATGAATATTTAATTTTTTGTTGAGTGTGGTTCAACTGGTGCAGTTGGATGATCTTTGGAAATTTTGAACAAAACACGATATATCGATACTCCAAAATATAAATCGATACTAAAATGTTTAATCTTTTGAAGTGTGACCGCTGTATTCACTTGTTCGTCGGCATTTTTCGAGGGCAAATGATGCGTGCATATTTTCTTGAAGCCCGCTTAATTTAAAACTTAGGGAATGTTTAACATTTAATGCTTTGTTTTGAAAAACATGCACGCAGCCTCCACGGACAGCTCCCAAATGTGATAATATAACAGCTATCTAGAATACCTGTACAAGGAAATCGCATAACTGAATGTGGGTGTCGGTGTCCGGTTCACGAAAGAGCAAGCTCAGGCTTAATTATTTATTGTTTTTATTTTTATTATTCCTTCTCAGGTCCTCCCCTCCTCTTCGCAAATTAATATAATTACCCAAATCCAAAAATGTTGTATTTTCTTCAGCCTTAATTTAATTATAAAAACTGTATTTGCTCTTATCAACTAAATTCGACGTTTCCACGCATTTTTGTTCATGGGTCTGCAAGAGACAGAGCGAGAGGCATAGGGTTGAGAACAGCCTGTTTTATTAAATTTTTTATTCTTTTTTGCACAGCCTCCGGAAATACTAATCGATAATCTCCTAACGCCACACATTTTTTTAGTATATTTGTTTTCGTGTCTTTAAAACGGCCGCTCACGAACAGCTGTTCTCAACTATTTGCTTCTCGCTCTCTCTCACGGCTTAAGAACGGTGTTTTCGTGTCTGGATAACGCAAAAAAGAGTATCGATGCTTTTACAGCTCTACCATATAAAGTATATATATTCTTGATCAGCATCAACAGCTGAGTCGATTTAGCCATGTCAGTCTGTCGGTCTGTCCATTTCTACTCAAACTAGTCCCTCAATTAAAGCTATCTGAATAAAAATTTTTTAGTTAGTCTCCTATACACTCTCACTCGTACGTCGGAACGTGTCGGAACGGACAACTATATCATATATGTACATATTGTAGCTGCCATAGGAACGATCGGTAAAATTTTTGAAAAACAAGAAAGGAAGCTAACTTCGGCTCGCCGAAGTTTATATACCCTTGCAATTGAACTCTAAAATTAAAAACGAAATTCTAAGTTAACATTGAATGGCCGAACCTCAAATTTGATGAAAATATGTTGAGAAACAACCGAGTTATGATTTTTTCTATTATTTCGCTGATGTTCCTATGGCAGCTATAGAATATAGTCGTCCGATTTTCATGAAATTTTAAAGCAAATACTGAAATAATATTAAGTAACTAAATCTTAAGTTTGATGAAAATATGTTGAGAAACATAGAAGTTATGATTTTCTCTATTATTTTCTGATTGTTCCTATGGCAGCAATAGGATATAGTCGTCCGATTTTCATGACATTTAAATCGAAATTCTGGAATAATAATTAATGGGCAAATATTAAATTTGGTGAAAATATATTGAAAACTGACAAAGTTATACTTTTTTTTGAAAAATTTACCGATCGTTCCTATGGCAGCTATATGATATAGTCGTCCGATCCGGCCCGTTCCAAAATATGTACGAGTGAGAGTATATAGAAGACTAACTGCAAAGTTGCATTCAGATAGCTTTAAAACTGAGGAACAGTCAGACAGACCTACAGACGGACATGGCTAGATCGACTCGGCTGTTGATGCTGATCAAGAATATATATACTTTATAGGGTCGAAGATGTTTCTTTCACTGCGTTGCAAACTTCTAACTGAAATTATAATACCCTGCAAGGGTATAAAAATTATAAGTTTGTCAGTTTTCAACAATTCCACCAAACTTAATATTTGGCCATTAATTATTATTCCAGAATTTTTATTTCATAATCGGATGACTATATCCTAAAGCTGTCATAGAAACAATCACGAATTTCATAGAAAAAATCCTAACATCGCTGTTTCTCAACATATTTTTATCAAATTTTAGATTTGGCCTCTAACTATAGCTGCCATTGGAATATAAATAATAAAAAACCATAGTCTCGCTATTTCTCAATTATTCCAGAATTTCGGGTTTAATTTCATAAAAGTCGACGACTAGCTGCCATAGGTACATCAGGAATATAATAGAAAAGTCATAACTTCGCTGTTTTGTAAAAAATATTCATCAAATTTGAGATTTGGCCACTTATTTTTATTTCAGAATTTTGGATTTAATTTCATAAAAATCTGACGACTATATCATACAGCTGCCATAGGAACAATCATTAATATCAATAGCTGTTATAGGAACAACCGTGAAATTTTTCGAAAAATATTATAACTTTGTCAGTTTTCAACATATTTTCATAAAATTTTAGATGTGGCCATTTATATTATTTCAGAATTATGGTGTTATTTTTGTAGTTCAATTGCAATCTGCAAGGGTATATAAACTACGAGAAGCCGAGGTAGCTTCCTTTCTTGTTAACCTTCCCGCTGTTTTAAAAGGTTGGAGATATTTATGTAATTTAAAATGGAAAATACATTTCAAGGTACATATGTTGAAAATAGTTATATAAGTGTACAATTTTATGTGATTTTGTTTCGTTATGCTTTTAATGTATTTAGGAAAACATAATTTTGTTGAATTTAACCTCAATAAAGTTCTGTTTCATGGAGTATATTTAGCAAGATATAGTCGGTAACAGGAAAGTGTTAATATGTAAGTGGGCTTTATTGTTTATATATTCATGTCGAAATTCAATCAAATGCGGATTTTTCCGTTTTTTTAAGTATATAAATTTTAAGTTTTATTTAGTCGTAGAACGTATGTATATTTGAATTAATTTATTAAATGTCATTAATTAATTAATAAGCATTTGAATAAATACAGTTCAAAATTTTGCTCTTTAAGCACAGTATCCAGACAAGAACCGTTTCGCAGCGGAACAAAATGTTTAATCTTTTGAAGTGTGACCGCTGTTCGTCGGCATTTTTCGAGGGCAAATGATGCGTGCATACTTTCTTGAAACCCGCTTAATTTAAAACTTAGGGCATGTCTAGCATTTAATGCTTTGTTTTGAAAAATAAGTGTCCCCAAGCAAATGGCATGCATTCTAGCGACGCAACCTCCACTGGACAGCTCCCTAATGTGATGATATAACAGCAATCTAGAACACCTATACAAGAAATTCGCTTATTTGAATGTGGGTTTTAATTAGCAAGGATGAATGGGTGTCCGGTTCGGGAAAGAGCAAGTTCAGGCCTAATTATTTATTATTTATATTTTTATTATTCCTTTTCAGGTCCTCCCCTCATCTTCGCAAATTAATAAAATTACCCAAATCCAAAAATGTTGTATTTGACTCTGCCCTAATTTAATTATATTAACTGAATTTACTCTTATAAACTCTATAAAACTAAATTATATAAACTGAATTTACACTTATAAACTAAATTCGACGTTTCCACGCATTTTTCTTTATGGATCGATCCATAATTTGAAATATATAAAGGAACTGCGAGAGACAGAGCGACAGGCATAGGGTTGAGAACAGCTTGTTTTATTAAAATTTTTATTCTTTTTTGCACCCGCTCTGGAAATACTAAAAAAAATCTCTTAACGCCACACACTTTTTTGTTTTCGTGTCTGGATACCGACCTTTAAAACGGCCGCTCACGAACAGCTGCTCTCAACTATTTGCCTCTCGCTCTCTCTCACGGCTTAAGAACGGTGTTTTCGTGTCTGGATACTGTGCTTTATCTAAATTTTTTAAAACTGTTGAATAAAAACTAGGAATTCTGCTGCGGGCACCTTGCTAGTTTAACTATATATTTGTTTTTATACCCTTGCAGGGTATTATAATTTCACTCAGAAGTTTGCAACGCAGTGAAGGCGACATTTCCGACCCTATTGATCAGGATCAACAGCCGAGTCGATCTAGCCATGTCCGTCTGTCCGTCTGTCCGATTATAAGCAAACTAGCCCCTCAGTTTTGAAGCTATCTGAATGCAGGTAGTCTTCTATATGCTCTCACTCCTACATAAGTTGGAATGGGCCGGATCGGACGACTACACTGATAGAAATAAAAAAGTTTACTTTTGAGAATTTGTGCATTCTCAAAATTAATTCTTAATATAAGTAAAAAAATTCTTAAAGTACGATTTTTTAGGCTTAAATCAAGACCAAAAAAATCTAGATTTAAGATTTTTCACATTCTTAAAAAAAAAAACTTAAAATGAGACCAAATATTCTCAAAAAAATACCAAATAATCGTAAAACAAAACCAAAAGGGATTCTTATCAAGAAAAATAGTTCTTAAATTGAGATTTTTGGCATTCTTATTTTTCCAGAGGAGATTGCATACTACTGTTGTCTCATTCTTTCTTATACAAAAATGGAAATCATAATGTGGTCTCACTCTTTGTTGAAAGATCTATTTTTAGCTCAGAGAGGAGAGATTCATATATTTTCTGCTCTCTCCTTGAAATCGTATGTATAAGCATTCTCGGCATTAGAGTTAAGTTTGCCTCAGTAGCCGAGTGGCTAAGTGGAAGGTCTGTGTATTCTTGGGACCCGGGTTCGAGTCCTATCCCGGCGCGCAAAAATGTGTATGTAAAGTTTTATTTGGGATTTCTCTACACTAGTTTAAGATTTAATAACAGTTTATAACTCTATATTTACAGATTTAATTCTTTCAGAACCCGGACTCTTAAGTCACACATATGTATGTTTAGTTAAGGTGTAGTTTGACATTAATCATACGGTTTAGTATTAACACTTAAAAACGAGTGATAAGGATTGACTTTTTTTATTTTTTTGGTATCTTTTATAGATTTTTTTGTTCTTAAAATAAGATTTAAAAAATCTTGAATTGAGAATGCAAAAATTCTTAAAGGAAGAACGAAAATCTCAAAGGAAGAACGAAAAATTCTTGGGATGATTTCGTGACCGAAATGGTCACGATTTTATGACCAAAATTCTCATTTTTTTCTATCAGTGTATATACTATTATCGAAAAAAAATTATAACTTTGTCAGTTTTCAACATATAATCACCAAATTTGATATTTGGCCATATATTATTG
This sequence comes from Drosophila truncata, assembly GCA_008042515.1. Lineage (NCBI taxonomy): Eukaryota > Metazoa > Arthropoda > Insecta > Diptera > Drosophilidae > Drosophila > Drosophila truncata. Next base: position 2,404 of record VNJQ01003276.1, on the reverse strand, counting down.
TTTGAGAATGTCGAATTAAATTTCATGAAAATCGGACGACTATATCTTATAGCTGCCATAGGAAAAATCGGGAACAGTAGGAACTTTCGGCAAAATTTTTGAAAAAAAAACTATAACTTCGCTGTTTCTCAACATATTTTCATCAAACTTTGGATTTAACTTTGGACTTAATAATATTCCAGAGTTTTGATTTAAATTTCATGAAAATCGGACGACTATATCCTATAGCTGCAATAGGAACAATCAGGGAAATAATAGAAAAAATCATAACTTCGCTGTTTCTGAACATATTTTTATCAAACTTTAGATTTGGCCACTTAATATTATTCCAGAGTTTTGATTTAAATTTCATGAAAATCGGACGACTATATTCTATAGCTATCATAGGAACATCATCGAAATAATAAAAAATAATCATAACTCGGTTGTTTCTCAACATATTTTCATCAAATTTGAGATTAGGCCATTTAAAGTTATCTTAGAATTTCGTTTTTAATTACATAGCTCAGTTGTAATCTGCAAGGGTATATAAGCTTCGGTAAGCCGAAGTTAGCTTCCTTTCTTGTTAATATTTAATGTAGTTCTTTGGTGTGAGCGGCGGGGAAGCGTGGCTGTAGCGCCGAAAAAATTAATTCAAAATTCATATATGTATAATAATAGCTGAATATTTTCAAAGATTATAGATTTAAGCTAAGATTTTTTTGCGAATAAAGGAAGTTTTGTCCATTCATAGTGCACTGTGTATCTGGGCGGCGGGCAGGGGCTTGATGTAAATAATTCATTGTATCTTCAAAATAAGAGTTTATGCCAAAAAATCGGCTTTTCCGCCCAGTGTGCGTTGGCCACTATTTTCGTCCGATTTAAATATAATAGAAAGGTTTCGGCACGGTTATGATGATATTATAATATTATTTTACATCATTTTTCGAAACACAAAAAGTTGACTCTATTCCATTTTTTTTGGAAATCGTAGTAACATTATTTGCCCACATTTGTAGTATTTAGTATGAGTATTTTGAAAAACTGTACACTTAAAAAAATATGGAGTTTGCCCATAAATTTTAAGCATTTTACACCTAAAAAAGTATGGAGCTTTAATAATTTGTCCTGTTAACCGATGAAAATTAACTTTTTTCAAAATTTTTTTTCCTAAAATCGTTTCTCAATCGTTTGCCCGGGATCGACCACCCCAAAATAATTAAAAAGAAGAAAGGAAGCTAACTTCGGCTTGCCGAAGTTTATATACATTTATAGATTGCAATTGAACTATAAAATTATTAACGAAACTCGAAAAAAGTAATCAATGTCGGAATCTCAAATTTGATGAAAATATGTTGTGAAACAGCCGAGTTATGATTTTTTCTATTATTTCCCTGATTGTTCCTATGTCAGCTACAGGATATAGTCATCCGATTTTTATGAATTTATAATAGGAACACTGTAATAATAATAAGTGGCCAAATCTCAAATTTGGTAAAAATATTTTGAAAAACAGCCGAGCTCTGATTTCTTCTCTTATTTTCCTGACTGTTCCTATGTCGTCTGATTTTTATACCCTTGCAGGGTATTATAGTTTCAGTCAGAAGTTTGCAACGCAGTGAAGGAGACATCTCCGACCCTATAAAGTATATATATTCTTGATCAGCATCAACAGCCGAGTCGATCTAGCCATGTCCGTATGTCGGTCTGTCCGTCTGTCTGTCTGTCTGTCTGTCGGAACGGGCCGGATCGGACGACTATATCATATAGCTGCCATAGGAACGATCGGTCAAATTTTTGAAAAAAAAATTATAACTTTGTCAGTTTTCAACACAATTCCATCAAATTTTATATTTGGCTATTAAGTATTATTCTAGAATTTCGATTTTAATTTCATGAAAATCGGACGACTATATCCTATAGCTGTCATAGGAACAATCAGGAAAATAATAAAAAAATCATAACTCCGCAGCTTCTTAACATATTTTTATCAAATTTAAGATTTGGCCACTTAATATTATTTTAGAATTTTAGTTTTAATTTCATGAAAATCGGCCGACTATATCCTATATCTGTGATTGGAACAATCAGAGTAATAATAAACAAGAAAGGAAGCTAACTTCGGCTTACCGAAGTTTATATACCCTTGCAGATTACAATTGAGCTATGTAATTAAAAACGAAATTCTAAGATAACTTTAAATGGCCTAATCTCAAATTTGATGAAAATATGTTGAGAAACAACCGAGTTATGATTTTTTCTATTATTTCGCTGATATTCCTATGGCAGCTATAGAATATAGTCGTTCGATTTTCATGAAATTTAAATAAAATCTCTGGAATAATATTAAGTGACCAAATCTAAAGTTTGATGAAAATATGTTGAGAAACAACGAAGTTATGATTTTTTCTATTATTTCCCTGAT